>JAWQEG010002944.1:37500-38664 GCA_033782935.1 Petrolisthes cinctipes | reverse complement strand
CTCACCTCCCTGCCCCTTTCCCCTCCCCCCTCACCTCCTCCCTCCTTTCCTCTCCCCCCTCACCTCTCCCCTCCATTCCTCTCCCCCCCTCACCTCTCCCCTCCTTTCCTCTCCCCCCTCACCTCCCCGCCCCTTTCCCCTCCCCCCCTCACCTCCCCCCTCCTTTCCTCTCCCCCCTCACCTCCCCCGCCCCTTTCCCCCCCCCCCTCCATTCCTCTCCCCTCACCTCACTTACTCCTTCCTTTCCAATCCCCTCGTCTCCTTCCCTCCCCTCACTAACACCAAATTCCCCCCCCATCCCCTCGTTATACCCCCCCCCCCCCTAAAAACAGACACCTCCCCCTTACGTCCACCCCCCATTTACCTCATGTTAACCACAGCTGCAACCCTAACTTACTCTCCTTCCTTCCTTCCTTCCTCCCTCTCCCTTACCTTCCTTCCTTCCTCCCTTCCACCCTTCCCCCCCCCCCCCCCCACCCTCGTGTACCCTGCTGTAATTTAAGGAAGGGAAATGGGAAAGAGAAGGGGGGATGGTATGGGGAAGGGAAAAATAAGTTAGGGGAAGGGGGAAGGGAAGGAGAAAGGGGAAAGGAAAGGTGATGGAGGAAGGGAAAGAGGAAGGGGAAAGGGGGAAAGGAATGAGGGAAGGGGAGAGGTGAATGGGAAAAGAAGGAGAGAAGGACAAGGAAATAGAGGAAGGGAAGATAAAGGGGGTAAAGTCAGAGAAAGGAGAGGAGAAAGGAAAAGGGGGAAGAGAAAAGAAGAGGAGGAAGGAAAGAGGAAAGAGAAGAGGAAAGGGTGAATAGTCAGAGGAAAAGGAGAGAAGGAAGGGAAAGAGAAAGAGAAAGAAGAATGGAAAGGGGGAAAAGTCAGAGAAAAGGAAAGGAGGAATGAAAATGGAAAGAAGAAAGGAAAAGGGAGAAGAGAAAAATAGATGAGGAAGGTAAAGTGAGAGAGTAAAGTAAATGGGGAAGAGAAAGGAGAGTAGGAAGGGAAAAAGGAAAAGGGGGAAGAGTCAGAGAAAGAAGAGTAGGGGAGGAAAGGGAAAGGGAGAAGAGAAAAGGAGAGTAGGAAGGTAAAATGAGAGAGTAAAGGAAAGAAAAGTAGGGAAGGAAAGGGAAAGGAGAAGAGAAAAATAGAGGAGGAAGGTAAAGAGAGAGAGTA
>JAWQEG010002944.1:0-32500 GCA_033782935.1 Petrolisthes cinctipes | reverse complement strand
TGTAGTGAAGTGAGTTGAGATACATAAGTGAAGTGTAGTGAAGTGAGTTGAGATACATAAGTGAAGTGTAGTGAAGTGAGTTGAGATACATAAGTGAAGTGTAGTGTGGTGTAGCAGGAGGCAGAGTGACATGGTCTGTAAGGGTACACTTGTTCTGACAGAGTCCCAGCTGTGTTGGTGGTGGTAGTGGGGGTAGTGATAGTGGTGGTAGTGGTAGTGATAGTGATAGTAGTGGTGTTAGTGGTGGTGGTAGTGGTGGTGGTGGTAGTGTTAGAGGTGAGGGTTGTTGGTGGTGGTGGTAGTGGTAGTAGTGGTGGTAGTGGTAGTGTTATTGGTAGTAGTAATGTAGTAGTGGTAAAGTTATTGGTAGTAGTAATGTGGTGGTAGTGGTAGTGGTGAGGGTTAGTGGTGGTAAGGATCTATCACATTCGTTTACACACACACACACACACACACACACACACACACACACACCATTTCACGCATACATTTCATATATGTTTTTCTATAATGCATATTTTCAGCTCATTGACTGCACACACACACACACACACACACTGACAGACGGATAGACAGAAATAAACACTTGATACACCACGTCAATATACACCCACTCCTACCTCCCACCCCGGATACACACACACACACACACACACATATTGGTTGTCAGGCGTGTGTCATGACCTTGTCTCTCTGTCAGTCAAGGAGAGAGAGAGAGAGAGAGAGAGAGAGAGAGAGAGAGAGAGAGAGAGAGAGAGAGAGTGAGTGAGTGAGTGAGTGAGTGAGTGAGTGAGTGAGTGTGTGTGTGTGTGTGTGTGTGTGTGTGTGTGTGTGTGTGTGTGTGTGTGTGTGTGTGTGTGTGTTAATTAGCCTGTGTCATTGTGTGTATGTGTGAATTTGTATACCTGGTGTGTAAAATATGTTTTATTTATAATAGTTGTTTGTCTATGCAAGTATAATTATCTGTGTGTGTGTGTAACTAGATAGAGGGTATCATTAATACATACATACATACATACACACAACCAATACTAATAATAATAATAATAATAATAATAATGATAATAAAGATACTACTACTACTACTACTACTACTACTACTACTACTACTACTACTACTACTACTACTACAAATAATAATAATAATAAATGAGTAACAAAAGATCTATAATTACTCTAATCATCCCTTCCCTTTGTGTTATGTCTGCAAAAAAAAAGATATAAGTATAAAATTATAAATAAGTATAAAATTTGGCGCTCGCCCTCCCCTCATTAAACCTCACTCCAAAAAAACGATGGATTAGATGATATCGTGGTGTGTGGGTGGTGGTGGTGTGGTGCGAAGTGACGTCAGTGAGAGAGAGAGAGAGAGAGAGAGAGAGAGAGAGAGAGAGAGAGAGAGAGAATGAATCTTTTGCTTTAGAGGGAGAGAGAGAGAGTGAGTGAGTACGGTATCTTTCCCTTTGTTTATGTACTGAGAGAGAGAGAGAGAGAGAGAGAGAGAGAGAGAGAGAGAGAGATAGAGAGATAAAGAGATAAAAGCTTTCGTTCTATTTTTGTACTGTGTCGTTTGTCATTATGGAATTGGAAAAAATGAGATGTGATTTATTGTCCCGATCGATAATGTCAGATCTGTAGAGCTTCATAATTCTAGCTACACCGAGAAGAAATTTATGCGTTTGGTTTGGTTTGGTTTGTCAGTTTAATAGCAGGGTCATGTGAAAAGATTTATCTATTTTTCTATGTAATTTCGCCCCTCTTAAGTAGGTCTTGTGACTGGCAAACAAGTGATTAGATTTGGGGAGGGATCCGTATGTGAATCTGTATCCTGGTATTAAGGGACCCTGTGATGTAGCCTACTAAGAAAATTGGAGGGTCGCGAGTCCTTCAAATATTGCCACGAAACACCACCTATAGGAAGGAGGTTGTTTCGTGGCATAGTCTGGAGGAATCAGAAGCCTTCCATTTTCATACACAATTACAGGATCCTTAAGGGGTGATTCTTTTGTTAGTGAATTGGAAGGACTCTGATTCTTCCAAACTATCCCACGAAACGACAGATCCCTTATTTGTATACTGAGGGCATCTGTTTTCTGGCATAGTTTGGAGGAATCAGTAGCCTTCCAATTTACCAGCAAGAGAATCCTCCCTTAAGTGGAGTATCTCTTGATGGTAAATTGGAAGGCTACTGTCTACTCACTCTACTGATTCCTCCATACTATATCACCAAACAGTAATCACCAATTAGTAACACTGAGGTGATTTTCTTCCTGGATTAGTTTGGTAGAATCACTAAACCTTTAATTAACCCAAAGGAAGTATACCCCGTAAAGGACCCTGTGATCTTGTATGAGAATTGGAAGCTTCTGATTCCTCCTGACTATGTCACGAAACACGCTCCTTCCCTATAGGTGGTGTTTCGTGGCAATATTTGAAGGACTCATTTACCACCAATTTTTTTAGTACATCACAGGGTCCCTTAATTAAAATGAGAGTGAAATGTTGGTGGATTCTTCCTTAGACTTTCACAACATATAGTACATTGTAATGGTATGATTCAGTGGAAATTATTGTACTGTATTGCAATAATTCTTGTATGTTAATGTTTTTTTTCTTTTGTTACAGATTGAACCCAAAAGATGCTAGTGGAGACAACTGGTACTGGTGGTGGCGGCGGAGGTGGTGGTGGTGGTTGTGGTGGTGGTGGTAATGGTGGTGGAGGTGAAGGACGGAGTAGCACCACCACCACCACAACCACTAATGGTGTCACCTCACCAACCAAATCCCCCTCGTCCACCACCAACGGCATCACCTCCCCAACCAAATCCAGCTCCACCAATGGCGTCACCTCCCCCACCAATGGTGTTACCTCCCCCACCAGACCCACCACCACCTCCACCACAAGGGGACACCACAACAACCACATCAACAACAACAACAACAGAACCAGCAGTATGTCCTCAGGCACCAAGAACACCACCACCACCAGGAATACTACCACCACTACCAACAGGAACATTACCAGTGTCACCAGGAATACAATGGTTGGAAAGAACACCACCTCGGCAGGCTGTAGAAATTCCACTACTTCATATACCACCACACCCACCCACACCACCACCACCACAAGGTTGGTTCTGAGGGCATTTTTCATATAATTTCTATGCTTCTAACTTCTAGTCGTTAAACAGTGGATGGCAGTACCGTACAGTATTTTGTAAACTCTCACAAAGCTGGACTTGAAAGTAAAAAATAAATTTCACTAAAACAGATTTAAAATTAATGAGCCAGATTGGACTGTCCCCACAGTAATAAATTATAGTTTTATTTTTTCTATATACTGTACAGTACAGTAATTCTTTATCGCAGAAAATATCACAAGAAAATCCTTCCTTATATAAGAGTTTATGGAATTTCCTCCTGACCCACAGCAAAAACAACACCAGCGTCATCAGCAAAAGCAGCAGCAGCAGTGTTGTTGGTGGTGGAGGGCACGGAGCGGTTTTGGCAGCCATCACACCACCGATGCCCGCCACACCCACCAAGAGCTATGGCAGCGGTAGTGGCGGCGGGCTAGATGCTCAGTTGATGTACACACCACCACACGTACTCATTCGGTCCATCTCGTCACTCTCCCAACACTCACTCAGACCGCCCACACCAGAGACAGACCAGGTACTGCATGTCATTCTTGTATGCCAGTCACTCTCAGGTCAACAAACAAAATATAATTCCTGACCTGAGCCACAATTTGGTTAGTCACGGTAATTTAATGATTGACTTTATACTGTGTTTATTTTCTATACAGCCATGTGGACACCAGATGATAGGCTGCTACAGGTAATCTTACGACATACCCGGTACTTACTAATTTACGTATTTACAAACTTATTCATTGTTCTTACTGTATTTATGGTGCCATATAGGATGCTGGGTTAGTGTGTGAGTAGTTACTTATTTATTTTCTCCCTATATTTACCCAGGATGATGGTTTGGTGTGTGTGCCGGCTCTGAGGAAGGGTGTATTACTGCAGGCACGGGACCGACTATTCTCCAGGTGGAAGGAACGGTACTTTGTGCTGACGCGGGATTACCTCGCCTGCTTCAGGAGGGGATCAACCAAGTACTCTGAGATGGGCTCATTTATTTTCAAGGTGAGAGAGCTGTCAAATCCTCCAATAGTGTACTGTAAACTTTCATAACATGTAAGTTGTAGATAATGTACTATTCTTATCTTAATATTGTAGTATTATTGAGTACACTGGAGTGAGTTTTTTGTTGTATTTTCAGGTAAACTTGGCGTGTGTAGAGTGTGTGGAGTGGCAGGACAGACGAGGTGGTCCGGCCCTAGCCCTGTCCCTGCCACGTGAGGGTCGTGTGCTGCTGCGGGCCAAGTCAGGACTAGACCAGTGGTACCGTCTGCTCCTGGAAGCCACCAATGCCTCCAGACACCGCCGTAGTGCCCTGCGACGCGGCACCTCAACCACACACCTCAACCACACCAACAATAACCTCGACACCACACCTCCTGCTAAGTCAAGTAAGTACAAACAGTTACACTTCTAATATAGTATAAATGTATTCCATTAATCACAAACTATACTCCACAGTTTGTTGAATGGAGTATCTAATTTATATCAAGTGAGATTAGATATTCCTTTAGTCTGTTTTCCCTTAACTGATGGTAGTTGTGTCCACGTTGGATGTAAAGGCTAACTGTGATTGATCAGAGATGTCTACTCGGGGGTCTGTGTAGCTTACTGAAGGGACAGATCCTATCGTTGATCCGTTCGTATATAATTTCACACGAGAAGGCTGACGGCTGTGACCTTTAGGAGCAGAATCAGATTTATGTTTGAGTTGTAGATTGTGTGTGTGTGTGGGCAGGGATAGCTTTCAAACCCCGGACATCTATCTACACACCATGACCTTACACTTGGTTACCTCTGACTTTTCCTCAGTGCATTGTTGGGTTATCCATCTTCTCTGTCCTTTTTTTGCTGTTGTTGGTTGTTGTTCTCTGTCTCTTCTCTGTCCCTTTTATATATTTTTGTGTCCTCTTTCTGTTTTTTCTGTCATTTTCTTTTTGTGTTGTGTGTTTCTTTTTCTCTTTGTTTATCCTTTGTCTTTATTTTGTTTGATTCTGTTATGTTCTCTTTTTGTTCTGTGTCTTTTGTATCTTCATCTTTGTTGTGATAATCCTGTTGTGTGTTTACTCTTTTGTTTTGTTTTTGTAACTTATGCCACCAGTCCATCAGACAGTCAGTCAGTCAGTCAATTCATCACTTAAGCAACCAGTCATCAGTCAGTCAGTCAGTCAGTTAGTTAGTTAGTTAGTCAACCAGTCAGTCATTCAGTCAGTCAATCCATCATCTAAACATCCAGTTAGTCAGTCAGTCAGTGTATTTTCCTATTTGTACTGTAATTTAAATGACAACAATTAATTATAATATACTTACTACATTTACTAACGAGCTGCATTTAGCCAAGTAATTTAAACAGACTTCCTGCTTTATGTAGATTCTGAAATATTGAAAAAGCGCTCATCGTGAATATTGTGACTTTTTTCCTCCACAAATAATATACAAAATACTGGATGATGCGGTATATGAATTGATGACTTTTATTAAATCCCCACTAAGAGGCTTATGACCGGAGATGGTGGAGGCTGGGTAGTGAAAAGAACGTGTGTGTTTTGTGGTGCGTAGGTGTGTGTGTGTGTGTGTGTGTGTGTTTTGTGGCATGTGTGTGTGTGTGTGTTTTGTGGTGTGTGTGTGTGTGTGTGTGTTGTGTGGTGTGTGTTGTATTGTGTGTGTGTGTTGTGTTGTGTAGGGAGGGAGAGACAATCACTCATATTAATTCTATTCATTATATATTTACTTTATAGTTATTACTTTAACTCTTAACTGGTTTTGGCCATAGTAATAAAGAAAGAGGAGATACCAGACCTTGATATGAGTCCCGTGGATTATGAGTTGAAACCAGATGCTTCTAATGAGTTGAAACTGTAGATGCTTTTATTCATTTTATGCCAGGCAACAGACAACCACCCTTAATAAACATGTGTGGGATCTGTTGTATAATCCGGGTTTGTATCATTGTTGTTGTTGTTGGATTTGAATTGGAGGGCAACTGATTCTTCCATTTTATGCCAGGAAACAGACTAGCACCTCAGTATACACTTTCGAGATCCGTGTTACATCATAGTTTGGAGGAAGTAGTAGTAGCCCTCCAATTTGTCCAGGAGAGACAATCTTTATAAGGGGGAGTATAGTACAGTGTTGTTGATGGTGGTAATTCTGCAGCAACTGATTCCTCCAAAGTATTCCAAGCAACAGGATGCCATTATATTTATTTGTTGATTCTGTTTCCTGACATTCTGTACCTGTAGGAATCAAGACGTGTCATGTACCAAACGTATATAGTATCCCCTTAATTCGTTTTCACTTCACCAGGTGGCATACAGTACAGCCTGAGCGGGTCGACGCCAGAGATCACGAGGCTATGTGAGAGTTCCTGCGACGACTCACCCGGCGGAACAAACTCTAGACTACTCACACGACACCACAGATTCTCATGTATGTCTCCAGAGTGTTGTTGCTGTTTTTGTTGTTGTTGTAGTGGTAGTCTGCAAACAACACTAATTAATGCCTGATTTGTGGATATATGCTAGTTGTTGTTGTTGTTGTTGTCCATATCATCATCATCATCACATATACTGTATCTCTGATATGTAAACAGTTTCATATTGTTCCTACTGTATACCTGCATACACAAACAAAATCACCAATACAGTACACAGACATGATAACAATAAAGCTTGTTAAAATTAAACATGTTAAAGATTTTATTGCGTTAATCCAAATGTATATGTTACAGTGTTGGTGGACTCTGAGTTGGGTTCGTGTGATACAGAGCTGGCCACTCCACCTTCCTCAGTCACCTCCTCCAACAAGTTCAGCACATCCACGTCAGCTTCCAATACCTCAGGTGAACATTAGCCCATGTATACAAAGATATATATGTACTGTATATTAATTTTTGCCTGTATATCCCTGTTCTGTTGTTTAGTTTATGCATTTATTTCAATCTATCAGTCAGTCTATAATTGTTAATCTGTCAGCCTTGTCAGTCACTAAGTCAGTCCAATCAATCACTCAACCATCCATCCTTCAATCAATTACAGTAGACTCTTGATATACAATGAATAATTACCGGTATCCACCACTTCATTTTACACTCAGTCCCTCATTGAAGATCACCAAATGTTTTCCCATTCAGACTAAATGATTTACTGAGCCTGTGTTAAAATGATAGTGCTGAATTAATTTATCTTATATTGAGGGCCTACTGTAACCTCGGTACCGTATGTTGTGTCAGGTTCTGGCGGCTCCTCCTCACTGGCCTCCTCCCCGTCCCTGCGTGGGTCCTGTGCCTGGCCCCGCCCTGCCTCTCCGGTGCGCCCTGGTCTCCCCGATGCCCCTAGGTCCCGCCTGTCCCTGTATGAAGGCGGGCGTGACCTCCCCACTTCTGGCAAGACACGCCACTCAATCTGCCTGGAACCACGAGATACAACTAGTCAAATGGGGTGAGTACAATGCAGTATTTTCTATGGGATGGGTACAGTGTTATTATTGGGATGGATAGAATTAGTCAAATGGGGTGAGTACAATGCAATATTTTTAATGGGGTGGGTACTGTGTTATTTTTGATGGGTTGCATACAACTAGTTAAATGGACTGGTAGTTTGTTTTCTATGGATATTTTCAAGCAGAAGAATCACAGAACACCTCTTAAACACTCTATTCTGTATACACATATCCAACTCATCACTTAAATTAATGGATCCAACTTTCCAATGAATACTCTGACTAACCATCCACAAACACACACACAGGAAGCAGAAGAACCGTCACTCAATCTGCGTGGAGCCTCGTGACCTGGCCCGCACCCGAGCCTCCCTGTGCCTGGAGCCTCGCAACCCTCTGCTGGACCTGATGGAGAGTGTGGAGGCTATACCAGCGCTCCTCACACACGACAGAGACACCACACGACCTGTCCTATCATCACCACGAACCTCACCAGCCAAGAGTGAAGGTGGGTGGTGTGGTGTGGTGTGTGTGGTGTGGAGCGGTGCGAAAGAGAATGAGGGGAGTGTGTAAATGTGATTGAATTGAAGGTAAGAAAGGAATAGTGAGAGTCAATGTGAGTGGTGTAGATGTAAGATTAGTGATTGCTTATGTTTAATTTTTTATCAAGTCTACCAAGAAAAATAATGTGAATGTAGTGTGTGTGTGTGTGTGTGAAAATTTCTTCTTCTGGTACATCACTAACAATGAGTGGTGTAGATATAAGATTAGTTAGGGTGTATTGTTGTGAGAATTAAATTTTTATCAACTCAACCACAAGAATGAAGATGAATGTTATTTGTGTGAGGCATAGGGCTGTATGAAAGACTATCCTTGGTGTTGATGATGGTGTTGTACCGGTACGATGACTTTATAGACACACTACAGAGCCGTCGTACCGGTTCCATGTCATTGTCATCACCACAGAAGTTCTTGCATACGACCCATAATTTCTTCTTGTGGTACAATACTAACAATGACCGCGTTGACAGGTGACCGGTATTCTCCAAGTGAGTGTGTGGGCGAAGTGGACCTGCGCCCTTGTCTGGGAGCCGCCCCCTCGCCCCGGCCTCGCGCCCACTCCACCTCCCTCACCCCTGAACGCTCCCTGGGCCCGCGCTCACGCTCCAACCTCGGCTTCTTCAGGCACTCCGCTCTCTTCAACCATTAAGAGATGTTACGGCTTAGTGTTATTCCCTAGCATATTATTATAATCCTTAACCTCACACATAGTTTTTTTAGATCATCATCGATTAAACTGGGATTCAAACTCACACAATAAGTCGTCATTATAGTAAAGGGAATTGGTGCTCTTGTGTTTAGTTTCTTTGAAGAAGAGGTTATCAATACAAAGAAATGTTTTAATTACCCTTTAGTTACCCTTTTGTCTCACAGGCTTTACAGTATACAGGAAAGAATCTTGTACTGTTTGCTGATTAATTTTCCTGGACAATACGTATGATTATTTTACCATTCTTTTATCATCGTCATCATTGCCTGGCACATCATGAGTTTCCTTGCATATGGATCCTCGGTGTACGGTGTTCGCTCGGCCTTGTTCGGGTTTGAGTCCCAGATTTGTCAGTGGTGTGTCCTGCGTATTCAAAACTTATTTAAGGTGTGAATGTCAGAGTGTCGTGCTAATGTGTAAGAGGGTAAGATGTTCTGTCACCGAGTCGGAGGCTAACGATTCCTCCAAACAGTGCCAAGAAGGAGACTACAGAATGCTGGGTACTCTGTTTGGTGGCTCAGTTTGGAGGAAGCAGTAGCCTTGTAAGTGTGACCCGATCCATCAGCTCTCATGGACTGCAAATATTGACTGGTCATATTTCAGAGCAGGGAACAGTACACGGTTGCCAGTTCAGCAGTTATTCCCAAGTCTGGTGTTGTTCACATATGACAGTATGGAGTGCTTTTTCAATCACATAGGAAACACTGACTTGGCAACAGTGGAAGAGTACTGTACTGTATGTCTTTTTGCTACCTTCGTCTTTTTTAAAAACGTCACGAGCATTTCTACGTACATTTTTTTTTTTAGGTAGGGTTTTTTACAACTGTGACTAATTTTGAGTCTGAGCTTTTTGACTTTGGTGTTCATGTTCTGAGTGAAACATGTGTAGAAAGAACATTGTGCTCATCAAATTATGTGTTGCTGTGTAATGTCAAAGTTTAGCTGCAGGAACTTCCCTTTAGTTGATATGTTCTCACCCTGTAATGTATGTACAGAGAAGCTACAGTAGTACATTATTACTGTACACCCTGGCGGTCTCCATTGGTAATGTGTTCCCGTTCCCAAGGGCCCAGGTTTGAAGATATCATAAATTCCAAAGTATCGGTGCAGTGAAAACATTTGAATAACTGCAGTTGTCGGGTACTGATATTTTGGTGACCTACATTTTGTGGTCCAAAATGTTCCATGCATATTAATATTCAATGATACTTTTGTGATCTATGATATGGTGTTAAACAGAAATTGTGTTTAGATAATTGGTGAAAACATGTAGTAAATAACAAGCCATTGGACCTCTGTTTGTAGTTGTGGTCTGTGTGGGAGTCAGTGTGGCTTGTTGTGTGTAAGTAATTATTGGAGAGAATGAAAACACAATGGGTCATTTTATTAAACTTTTTCTTTGAGGAAAAGGCATTTTGTTGCTAAATTCACATTGAAAAATACTGTAATAGGAACTGAGCGATGAAGAGAACTTTTCCTTGAAGAAGTGGATTAATGATAAACACAATTTTTCATCAGTGGGCCTTTGGAGTAGAAATGGTGTAGGAATCAAACAAACAGTCATGAAGAAAGCACTGTATATTTCGCTGTATGGTAACTGTGACAAAGCACTCGAGCAATAAAGGTTGATGTATGTAATTTGTAAAACAATGATATGATGCATTAATGTGTGACAGAGCAGTTCATGAGGTTATTTGCACTACACTACTCATTCCTGTATGGATTCCAGTCTCGGGGATGTATTGTACGTAAGAAAAGTCTTGGGTTTTGGTGATGTTAATGACTAGTATAATGGTTCCATAGACATTACAGTTAGACATATTTACATCTTTTATTGTCATGGGGCTGATGCTTCGGGTACATCCTAAATGCAACTACACACTATCAAACACTGCACTACACACTATCAAACATTATGGAACACTGCACTACACACAACAACACATGTTACTCCTTCCTCAGGAGCTCGGGACTGCTCGGCCAGACAGCTTGAGGAACTTCAACAACAACAACAACACATGTTAATAATACACCATACAGTCATTGATGGCTCTGTGGATAAGCCCAGTCCAAGCCATGACCTTCCTTAGAGACTGTAGGCTGTTTGTCAAGGCAGCCTGAGAAACGACGACGACAACAACAACATTGACTCTGTAGCTTAATATCTATTGAACTATCACAAAGCCCAGCACTTTTCTTGCATATATCTATTAATACTGCCAAAGCTATATGTAAAATGTAATTAAGTACCTCAAGCATGCATTGTGCTCATCATTGCAGTGGTTCCAATCTCAGTTCTGTCAATATTATATGGGTAAAAAGTATGTGAAAAGGATGAAGAATATGTGCTACTTAATGTGGAGCACCTGAGAAAATCCTTTATTTGGTTGAGTATACAGTAATGTAATTTATACATTTGGTATGTATGGACAAGATCAAGATAGACTGTATGTCAGGTGTATGACACTATACTGTACAGTGTATCCTTGATTTCAAAAAAATAACTTCACTCACTGAAAGAATTTGCAAAACAGTAATAAACTATATACATTTGAACTTCATTATTACAGTACTTGCAACTGGTAATGAAGTCTCCTGTAACCTCACCAGTTATTCACTATTTGGAAGTTGTTACCATAGTTTATAATAATACTCTAATGAGAAGAAACTATATCAGGAGTATTTAGAAAATCAGATTTTCATTTCCCTTTTACAATTGATTTTATGTCTATAAATTTGGGCTCAGTGAGTATTGTAAGGGTTAAATCTGAGGAATCACAGAATTGTTATGGTACTTGTTATGAAGATGATGGGGGACTTTCCTTTGCAGATGATGTATAATTTATTAGTTTGTGATGTTAGCTGTTTATCAGTGTAATAATCGTTGCAGT
Organism: Petrolisthes cinctipes; assembly: GCA_033782935.1. Lineage (NCBI taxonomy): Eukaryota > Metazoa > Arthropoda > Malacostraca > Decapoda > Porcellanidae > Petrolisthes > Petrolisthes cinctipes. The sequence continues at coordinate 20,750 of JAWQEG010002944.1, read as the reverse complement.
TAGATATAGCATCCAAAAACATAAATATAGACATTTTCAGTTTTGTTGTACTTTATAGCATTCATTATGCAAATTCCTTTACAGTATTTTGTTAATTTTTCAAACTACATTTTTTTAATGTAGTGAGAAGAAATTTTTTTTTGGAAAGTCCCCTACAGTGTAGAGATTCACTGCTCACTGTCTACACACAGCTTTATTATCAAAGTTTATCCCACACAAAGTTTTGTTAAAGTGTTACAAAATATGTGTCAAAAATTTGTTACCAATCCCTGCAAAAGTTTGTGCATGTAGTGCTTGTGTAGTGGAACGTGAAGGGTGGCGTGTTGACCTTTGCTGTGTATGTGTCAAGAGTTGTAAAGAACAAAACACCACGACATGAACTGTATTTATTGACAATGTTTGCTAATTATTAACCCTCAGACAATGGTTGAAGACTTGTATTTTTATGTGAAGCACTACTGATGTCCAGTGGTTGAAAAACATCACAATGGACATGTAATCATTGGCTTACATCTTTTTAAAAATATTTCTTATATGACAAGAACTTATGAAAACTAAATCTAATGAAATTTATATGAAATTATTATACATGCATTCTAATCAATTATTTTTTTACTAGTTGTACAGGAAAGTTATATTCAGTAGAGTTGTTATATCAACCAGTGTAATCAGATTCACAACTATAAGCAAAATATTGTCATTAAAGTGTTCCCAGGTCAGGTGGTCTGTTCATCTACATTTTGGCCAGTTGTCGGAGTTGTTTGTTGTTAAATGTGTACGAGTTAGTCCTATGCATGAGGTACAGACAGCAAATATGGTTATGTCCATTTTTTAACGCTTCATTCAGATTGCAGTGTTCCGATGAGTTAAATAATTGTGAGATGCCACAGTCTGAGTGACAGTTAGTAAAAGCTTAGACATGACTTGTTTAGCCAATGATACAAATAGTCACGTGGAAGAAAAGTGACGGGTTAGACAATGGTAATGAATGGTACAATAATTCCATAGCTGTAAAGGAGAGACACTCTTGTTGGTGAATTGAAAGCTGCTCAGTACTCCAAACTATGTCAAAAACAGGTCCACCATTAAGTTTGTAGGAATTAGGACCTATTTAATTCACCAACAAGAGAGTCTTACCTTTAAGGTGATGGTTTACTTTTGGTATTAGAGCGCCATGATTCTTCCAAAGTATGTCAAGAAACAGTACTAGGTTAACAAAATTTATGGTGTTCTGTTGCTTGGAATAGTTTGGAGGAATCTGTAGTTCCAGATTTACCACCTAATTGTACCAACTCTTTCATGAATTAAATTGTCTAACCCCTACCTTTCATTTCATCAGACTCTCTAATGTTATGCAATTGTGATCAAAGCAGTTCTAGTGATATAAAACTCCCTTGGTGGATCCCTGGCTGCAACCTTAACCATACAGTACTTCACGGCCCAAGGTTCACGTTAATAGTGCAGGCTGGATGCTAAGAAATTGATTGATTGAGGATGAAAGAAGACTGCTGTAGGTCTAGAAGACCATGTAGGATGAGGGAGAAGGTGATAGAGAGACGGGACAGCAAACACGAAGGAGATAGAAGGAAGGAAGGAAGGGAGGGACAGTTTGAGAATTATTGAAAGGGAGTATGCAAGGAGAGACAAGGGTTAAGGAATGATAATGATAACCAGTATAACGGCTCTGTTGAATTTAAAAGTAGAGCCTTTGTACCGATCATTGTCATCGCCTTACCCACTTCTTTTCCCACATACCACCAGTTGAAGGCAGCAAAATGAAATACTTCAGGTTGTGTTATTAAAGGAGGAAAAGGCTCTTCTTCGCTTAGTTTGTATTACTGTATTTTGGAGCATGAATTAAGCGACGAAGTGCCTTTCCTCATTTAATAATACCACGCTTTGGCTTTTTATACCATTTCTATATTACCAAAACAAGTGAGGTGGCTCTCATTCTTCAAAGTATTCTCAGACTAAGGACAGCTCACTTACTCACTCACTCTTGTTTTCATTTTCACTTTTGCTCCCTCACACACTCTTGCTTTCAATCTCACTTTTGCTTGCACATTCACTCACTATTGCTTTCATTCTATAAGACTTTTGCTCACTCACTTTCTTACATTAAGTATTTATGAAAATTGCCTGATACAACAACTAGTCATGTAGAGTTTGTACAGTAAAATTTCGTGAAAGGTGTCAAGTGGTGGATCTATTTCACCAACCACTCTTCAAATTAGACACTGAACACTCATGGGTAAGGATTATATGAGATTGTATTTGGCTACAATGTATGGCCAAAAGAGCATCATTTGGGTTATACAGTACTTTATGGCTGAAAATATCGAGTACTGTACCGGGTAAAATTTCCTCAACTCCTCACACCTGGTAAAATACTAGGATGCTGTCAGAAGTTGGCGTCTCGGTACAATAGTGATGTTCATTGACTAACTGCTCTCAGCCAGACACAATGTACTACTTTACTTTAAAAGCAAGCGTGTATGTAGAATGTAAGACGTAGGGAGGGCCGTGTGTAGGAAAAAGTCTTGGCGGTTTTTTAATAATGTGTGTATATAAGGTGTTGGACAATAAGAGAATTAATTAAGCTGTGCAGAGATAGGAAATGAATATGATGCTCTGTATAGGAATGTGAAAATATAATAATAATAATAATGTAAGAAGAGATAGAGCATGAATACATTGATCTGTAGAGGAATGTGAACATTAATGCAAAATAATAATGTTGTAAGGTGGACCGTAGGGAATGAAGTATAAAATAGATGAATAAGTATAGTATGTTTAAGAGAGACAGGAGATAAGATGTACAGAGCCAAGTGTAATTTTACTTGTTGTACATGAATGACATTTGAATTGTGGATGAGTCATTTTGGAAAGCTAAACAATTTATACCTATTAAGGTGGTATTACATTTTTGGCACATTGGAGTCTACTGGTCCCTCCAAACTAAGGCCAGGATTCAGGTGAAATGAAATGAATTAAAGCAGTTTGTTGCTTGGATTTGTTTGCAGGAATTATTATCTCCGAATTTGTCAACACTGTATTACCCCCTTAGTTAATTAAAGAGGGTTGGGGTGTTGTCGACTAATGCTCGTGGTTCCTCCAAGGCGTGTCATGAAACAGGGTACCTCAAGTGTTGGTGGTCCATTTTGTATCTTTGTAGCAGTTTGGAGGAATCGGTAGCCTCCTGGTTATCAACATTTAGAGAAGAATATTTTGTTGGTGAATTTGAGGGTGACTGATTCCTGCAAACTATGCCACGAAACAAATCCCTCATTAAAGTAAACATTGAGGTGGTTGTTTCCAGGCATAGTTTGGAGGAATCACAGACCTTCCAATTCACCAATAAGAAAATCTCCCCTTCAGCCCCCTAATTAATCTGTATAAGGCAATGACAATAATGAATACAGCTGTGATGATGTTGGTGTTGTATTGGGGGACACATGCAAGAAAAATTACGAGATATGTGATGGTGATTTTTGTGATGGTTCTCCAGACACTTCCTTCATTTTTCCTTCGTGTTTGCTGTTCCCCCTTTCCTTCTTTTTTTTTTTCCTGTTTTGCTTGCTGTCCCACCTTTCCTTCTTTTTCATTCGTTTTTGCTGCCCCTCCTTTCCTTCTCTTTTCCTTCATTCTTGCTGTCCCTCCTTTCTATCTTGCTCTCACTTCCTAATGCAATGTCAGTATCCTACCTCCCAGACCATATAAGCTATACTGTAGTCATATTGTTCTTTCATTCATTTATTCATATCACAGACACTTTAACCTCGGATCCTTCCCTTCCCCAATATAGAACACAAAACTACTTGGAGCCATCGCACCGGTTACCATCATCGCCTCATTCATGGTTTTTCTTGCATATGACCGTCAACAGAGCCATAGTAGGACTGGATGCAGCCAAATCTGGGGTTCACCATAATATTGTTACAATCAAAGTTTGTGTGTAATTGCTTTAATAATAAAATATATATATATATATGATTACGTGTTTTGTATGTCCTAAGTTACACCTCTTTAAACTGGGCTTCCAAAGAGAGAGAGAGAGAGAGAGAGAGAGAGAGAGATTTTATTGCTTAAAATCTGAGGACGAAAGGGAACCACCCCAGGCCTGGAAGATGATGGAGAAGGTAATAGAAAGGTGGAACAGCAAACACGAAGGATATATGTGGAAAGGTGGAATAAAAGGAGCCAAATACATTACAATATATAGAAATAAATTACAGCTTAGGTTTGGGTATCTGTATATCTGTACAGTACAGTATATCGGTTTTCATTATCTGCTGTTATGAATATTGTTATGTTTCATTACGACATAAATAACAGTGTTCTTTTTAAATATCTGTTGATTCTGAATTAACTTTCACTTATACAGATAGTTTAGGGAAATAAAAGAACTATTTAGGTAAGTAGTGTTTATGAGATTCGAGGAGTACGAGCCTATCAATGAATTCACAATAACAAACAACAACCACAGACCTTATCCACACCCCATTAAATTTTCATCAATTCCATCATATTTCTGGAATGACACACAACACCAGCCATTTGTGACGACTTTATAGCCTCCAGGGAACTAAATAAGAGACAAGGTGAGCAGTTGTGTTGATAAATAAGGTGATAATTGGTGAAAAATAAGATGTTGATTAATACGGTGATAAATGGCAATAATAAGAAAACCAAGGGTAAATATTGAATGAATTACCGTTATTGGGTACGGTTTTTCTACCTTCATTACCCACTTATTTAGACCATTCTAAAACTATTTTCTTCTATGGCATTTTCTCCGCAAATGCCCCATTTCCAAGATAGGGCATATTCAAATGGGGCATTTTGAAATTAGCCTGACCTTACCTGACCTGACCTAACCTAACCTAGACCGCATCAGACTACCGGGACCTAACCTGGGCAAACTACCGGGAAATAATCGTGGTAAAGTACAATAAATGACAGGGGTAAAATACTGGGACCCAGCCGGATCTGGCAACACTGCTACAAAACGGTAATTCTTTCAATAAATACCGGAGATTCTCTTTGTTGGTGAATTGGAGGGCTACTGATTCCTCCAAACTATCATGCCAGGAAACAGACAGCCTTCTTAATGTTACTTTTCCTTGATGACTGTTCTGGGTATTAGTACAGAAGTGGACCTTGCTGCATAATAGATATTTTACTGTCATTACCCACTATTTTGGACCATTCTAAGACACTTTTCTTCTATGATTTTTCTTCCTCAAATGCCCCGTTTTCGAGATATGCCCCATTCCCAATACCCATAGAAACATGTGGGGCCCGATGGGAATCGGGGGTTGACGGGTGGGGGAAACACACATTTTACTATTGTTCTGCCTTTATAATACACTTCCTACCTTAATTTACGTCGTATACTATATATTATTCACCAATTTATTTCATTTCATTACAATCTGCAGCAGTGTTGCCAGATCCACCTGGGTCCTAGTATTTTACCCCTGTCATTTATTGTACTTTATCACGATTATTTCCCGGTAGTTTGCCCAGGTTAGGTCCCGGTAGTTTGCCCAGGTTAGGTTCCAGTAGTCTGATGCGGTCTAGGTTAGGTTAGGTCAGGTCAGGTAAGGCCAGGCTAATTTCAAAATGTCCCATTTGAATATGCCCTATCTTGTCTTAGAATGGTCCAAAATAGTGGGTAATGACAGTAAAATATCTATTATACAGTAAGATCCACTTCTGTACCTTTACCCTGTTCTGTTTCGTGGCATAGTTTGGAGGAATCAGTAGCCCACCAGTTTACCCTCAGAAGAATCTCCCGTTCACTAGTTATATAATTGATTACTGACCAACTGATGAGACATTATATATATCTGTTACCTTCCCTCACTTCACTTCATTTCTCGTATCTCTTTCACACTTCCCTCACTTCACTTCACTTCACTTCTCGTATCTCCTTCACACTTCCTTCATCGTCACAAACCACTAATTTCAAAAGGTAGGAAGGTATAACATGTTGAGTTAATGGTAATGTTGGGTATATAATAGTTAATAAGAGCCACAGAAAGGAAAGATAGGGTGGTAGTATTTAAACTTTCTCTTCAACAAAAACAATCTTCGTTGCTCAATTTGCATTATTTTAGTTGGTGGTTGTAATTGCTTTATGAAGTAATTTCTCAGTGTGACAGTGTATTTTGATCAGGTTTTTCATTTCCTTCCTATGTTTTCCTGGTGAGGTCCCTGTAGTCTGCCTTGGTCCAGATTAGGTTAGATTATGTTAGGTATAGTCAGACTAACTCTAGACCATATTAATATTAACTAGCCTATTTCTTGTGTTATTTACTTGATTTACTTCTCAATCCAGTTTCTTTGTGGGGTGATCAAACATGGTCAAAATGCACTGTCACACTTATATTTCAACATATATAAACAAGGAATGATGGATTATCCAAAAATTGTTGGGAAAAATTTTCCCATTTCTGTGGCTCTTTTTAAACTTTACCCAATTTGTGATATCTGAATATATTTTGTAGAAGCTGATGCAAGTTAAGAGAAAGCATGGGTAAATAAAAGTAAGTTACCATACCGTACTCTGTAAGCAATACCATATATGCAGTGCTTAAGGAACGAATAATAATAATTTTATTTGAGGGTTACTGATTCCTCCAAACTACAATAGGCTGCCGCTACAATACATATCTCTTATTTGTATGGGCTAACTTGGTTAGACTATATACTGGCAAGTCTGGCATAGTTTGAAGGATTCGGCAGGTGCCTTCCATTATCCCACAAAATTTTCCCCACCCTCGTATGTTATTCACAGCCATTAAAATATTAAAGTATTATATTCTGTCTTGTAAAACTTGAGAAAAAGAAAGGAATATAGGTAGGCTACAGTAGACCCTCAATATACAATAAATAATTACCGGTATCCACCACATCATGTTACACTTAGTCATTCATTGAACACCAAATGTTTTCCCAGGCTTCTGTTATTCATTACCATACAGAATTAAAAGTTATTTACTGAGCCTGTGTTAAAAGGAAATTGTTGAATATAATATTATATCAAGGTCCTACTGTATTGTATGCACCTGTAATGTACTCAGCCTACTGTACTGCATAACCCTGACACATCTGCTTGTTCACATAGAGAGAGATAAAGTGTTACCAGGAGTGAGCTATGATAGTATAGTACTCAAAAGTTTGTACCCACCTCATTTATCACAGCTCCGAACCCAATTAGGATTTTACTGAAGAGCATGTGGTAGCTGTCAACTCGTAAGGGTGTATTACACTTTTTGTACATTGGAAAGCCTTGATTCCCCCAAAGTATGCCGGGAAACAGGACAAGACGAACAAAGATAATGGTGACCTGTTGCTTGGAATAGTTTGGAGGAATCAGTTGCTCCAGATTTACCAACACAATTCCAACAACAAAATGATGATGATGCTTACCTACTCAAGCCTGCCCTGGGAAACATGATGGAAAAATGTATTAGTGGACATCTGCAGCCATTGTTCTGAGTTTGTTTATCTTTTGACATTGACTTTCATGCGTGGGAACTTTCCCTCTCATGGACAAAAATCATACCTGTATCTCTGACCCTTGTACAAGAGATGCAGGAGATGGAAATAATTAAATCTTGTATGAGGCACTCCTCTCTTTCCTTCCACCAGTAGGCACCATGAAGCTACTGACAGCGGAACAGAAGAAGTTCTACGACGACAATGGGTACGCGGTGCTGGACCTGCTAACAGAAGGTGAGGTGGATGAGCTGAGCCGAGACTATGACAACATCTTCAAGGCCAAGGCTGCCAGTGACACCGAAGCAACCTGGGCCGGAGACTGGAAGGATGACACCAAAAAGAAAATGGTGAGAAAGGGGTAATAAAAGGGTTAAGAGGGTGGATGGAGAGAAGCAAAAGGAAAAGTAGTACTGTACAATACAGTACAGTATTTTGAAGAATTTAAGGAGGAGGATAATAAGAGAGGTAGAAATATCCATGGATAAGAAAAGCAAATGGAAGAGGAGTACAGTTCAGTTCAGTAGTGGGAAGGAATTTGAGGAGGAAGAAGAGTGGTTGGTAGAGTTTCATGTGTCTGTTTCCTTTATTTGTCTGTTTTTTTGTACCATCAAAGTACCAAATTCCTAACATGGCCTGGTATTAGTTTTGCATTGCAGTACACCCTCAATATAAGAGGATTAAATTTAGTGCTTTCCTTGTAACACAAGCATAGTAAATCCCTTAGTCTGTATGGTAATGAATAACTAAAGCCTGGGAAAACATTTGGTAGACTTCAGTGAGTGACTGAGTGTAAAATGTACTGTATTACATTATTGTCTCACTCTCTCTCAAAACAGGAGATGAAGTCCATCCACGGTCTACAGATGTATTCGGGTGTGTTCTCTCGTCTGCTGATAAACCCCCAAGTGTTGGACGCCTGTGAGGACCTGATGGGCACACCAGACATCCTACTCCACCACACCAAGGCTCACGTCAAGCCACCAGGCACAGGATCACCATTCCCCATGCACCAGGTTAGAAGGAGAGGGAGAGAGAGAGAAGATTGGCTGGCCTAGGTGTATACATAAGGTTCTGTAGGAGTTGAGCTGCCTGTACTTAAAAGCCTGGATTATTTCTGTATATACAATAAATTTGAGAAGTGCTAACTGATGGGCTACATTACTGAATATTGTTTCCAGAACTACCACTAAGGACTTGAGTTGCATGTACATAAAACCTAAATTTCTTCTATATCAATAAATTAGGAAAGTGCTCACTGATGGACTAAAGTATTGAATATTGTTTGCAGGACTACCACTACTTTCCATTTGAGAAGGACTCGATGATAGCTGTGTTCTTGAGCCTTGATGCCTCATACCCCAAGAATGGTGGTCTGTGTGTTTACCCTGGGTCTCACAAGTTGGGGCCACAGAAGGATGTCAGCACTGCACCAGGATACCACTACCTTGACCAGAAGGAGTTCCCTATTGAGAAAGCCGTCCCACTCGAACTGAAGAGAGGCCAGGTGAGATGTGCTGTCTATAAGGATTGAAAATGAAAAAAATATGTTATACTGAGATTATTTTTTTCTTGGTACTATTATTATCTTAAGCTTATTACTGAGTGGAGGAGTGAATACGGTTTGAGTGAGTTCTATTTCTCTATTCTGACTGCCTCTCTAGTTATTCTTTTGTTTTCTTTTCTCATTTCCTGAGCATGAAAGTCCCACCTCATTAAAAATCAGAAGTGGGATTTTTAACAGTAATGAGAACTATAAAGTTTGGGCAGACTGACACTCACATACATCTCTCTTTACCTTGCTTCTCCCACAGATTGACACACACATACATCTCTCCCTTTGCATTGCTTCTCAAACAGACTGACACACACATTCATCTCTCTCTTTACATTGCTTCTCCGACAGATTGTGATATTCTCGTACCTGCTGATCCACGGGTCCTATGATAACACAAGCCGTGACTGTCAGCGGCGCATGTTCCTGGTGCAGCTCATGTCTGCCCATGACACCCCGATGTCCGTACGCCACATCTCGGATTGCCAGGGGATGGTGCTGCGTGGTATGTGCTATAAGTCCGACGCCGACATCAAGAAACGTCATCAGGCGTTCACCACACTGGAGGAAGAGGAGCAGGCCAAGAGGACCATGTGAAAAGGTGGAAGAAAGAAAGTCAAATAACTATTCAAGATTAAGAGACCCTGTGATGTAGTCAGAAAATATAAGGTAAAAGAGTCCTTAAAATATTGCCACAACACACCACCTATATGGAAGGAGATTGTTTCCTGGCATAGACAGGAGGAATCGGAAGCCTCCAATTCTCTTACATGATCACAGGGTCCGTAAATCAGGTGTTTACAGACAAGATGAGCTCTGAAGAAGAAAGACCTACATGTATTGACAACATTCTGAGCAAAGGGGACAGTGGAAGAAAGAAGCAATTATTTTACACCAAACAGGACAAAACCTTGTAAAGAAGAAGAAATTCCTGTACCATAATCAATGAGAGTACCACGGAGAGAAGGAAGGATTGTTAACCCAAGCCTGAAAGAATACAGTAAATCATATGTTAATTTTTTTCTTTTTTTCATACATTGTTAGTTTAAATCATATGGACTAATTACATTCCTTCTTATCCATACTCTTACATTGTGCCATGTTATATCTAAGTTTTTACTAACAGCACTGCAATATATTTTAATATTTAGGGATGTACAGTAGAGTTCACACAATAATAGAGTATTTAGATTTTTATAACAAACTACTTTAAAAGAGGACTTGCAAAATTTTGAATGTACTGTAGTAATTTAGGATCATATGCTAAGATGTTGAGTGTTAAGTGATGACAGTTACCAGTATAATGGCTCCATAAACACTACTGCACTTGGACACTTTATACCAATCTTCATTATTTCCTAACACATGACTTTTCTTGTATATCATCCTAACTAGAAGGTTAATTATGTACCCTTGATAAGAAAAGTATCGGCACCATTTCAGTCTGAGACACTATGAAACATTGACTATGATTAACAGGATATGATACGGATATTTTGGCATTCCAACACTACCGACTGAACCAGAGATGAATGCTTCACATCTTATCAGACCCCAGGGTGCAGATACTTTTTATATCGATGGTGGTACATCTATAAGGACCTGTGTATCTGTCAGAAAATTGATGGCTGCTGATTCCCCATAATTCATTTCCTGGTATATTTTGGAGAGCTGTTACTTTGAATTTGCTGACTATATCACTGGCTGCTTAGAAATGTATGCAATATAAAATAATGCTGTAATCATGGGAGAAGGAAAATGATTATGACTAGTCACAATAACGCATGGTGCTCACATTACACAGCAAATACAATAGTCTTAAATTTACTGGATCATTTTGTGGGTAAAGGGCATTTTGTATCAGATGTTTTTATATATGAGTACAAGTACAGTAGTGTACTGTATTGTAGTTCTTATTAATATTTTGTGTTATTCAGTATATAGTTTATATATAGTTTATAGCCCATGAGCTTACTTTTATATCACTTATAGATTGAAATATGTAGCTATTTTATCAGTCAATCTTCAAATTAAGATTAATCCCTTGAGACTACATGCACTTCTTTTAGATTGTCTGTGGTAATTATGTACTTAATTCATTAATGTTGATTTTAGTCACAGTAGCTGATGTATTAAAAAGTACAGTATAGTACAAACTGGAGAGCCTTATATCATACAGACTTTCATCAAAGTTTAAAGATAACAAATTTTGTATGACAACATAATTATTCACAGCTTTTCAGTGTGACTCCCAGTTAATTTTTTAAAGTCTTTGTGCCATCCTGTGCATTATATGAAATTGTTCTTTTTTTTAATGATAGAATTTATATGAATAAAAACATTAATTCTTGTTACTTTGACAACTTTAAATTCTTGCATCTTTATTATTGTAAAAAAAAAATGCATGATGGACAATTACCCTAAGAATGACAGCTGTCAAATTTTGCTTCTGGTATACGGTAATTTGCACAAACAATTTTAAATACCATAAGAAACTAATTATCCTTCATGTTCAAAGTTAAGGTACTGTATAGTTCACTGCCACATAGCTCACAACTTGAAGGGGGAAATACTGTACAGTACATTGTTGGTGGTAAACTTGGAACTTCTGATTCCTCCAAACTATTACAGGCCACCATTATTTTTGTTATTCTGGTCTAGCTTCTAGCATATACTTTGGAGGAATCACGACCCTTAATGTACTAAAAGTATATAGTTCCCTTGAGAAATCAATGTAAAATCTGGATCTAAGGTTTTCTCTGCCAATTTATTCAATATATTAACTACCGGTAGTTAGTTTTTTATATTATATAAACTACATGAATAATAATATTAATCCTTGTCACTCTGAAGGATTAAAAAATGGAATACATCCAGGAAGACAGAAATTACATAAATGTATACAGTACTATTCTAAGCTTCAGAAACTATTGTTATCTTGCAGGTGGTGAAGAACAGAAGGACAATATGCCAGCAAGGAGGGAACAATGAAGCTATGAGTAGAGGACCCTGTTCATTTCACACACACACACACACACACAGGACCAGTACACTTGATAGATGAATAGGAATAGGATCCTTATAGTTAAAGGCAAGTGAGTTCAGTTCAGTAACTTTCTCTAGTGCCTTTGGGTGGTAGTATTAAACTTTTTTAACGAAAACAATCTTCGATGCTCGGTTCTCATTATTTTGCAATGCGAATACAGTATCGAAGATTGTTTTCGTCAAAGATAAAGTTTAATACTACCAGCCTATATGTCTTCTTTCTCAAATACTGTTTAGTGAAGTTGGTTCCACCGAGCTCTTCAACTTTCTGTCTCTCTCCTTGTAGTTGTCATTGTACTGTACCTATGACTAATGTTAGATTTATTTGACTACTATAGTACAGTACTGAGTAGCTTGTTGAGAGGTAGTGTACTCGTCATGGCTTTGTGGTAAGAGCTTCAAGTCTTTCTTTCATTCTGGCTCTTCACAGTCGAGATTTCATTACAGGTTGGGGAGTTAACCTCATATGAATTTGATGTAGTGCTGGGGTTCTCAACCTTTTTCCCGTTTAGTCTCCTCAGATCTTGTACAGTATAACCATGGTCTTCCCGTACCCCCATTAATATGACACCGAATATATAATTGTACTGTACTACATTATGAATAATTCAGTATACAAATATACGAAAAGGGATATTATCAAATTAAGCAAACTATAATTAATATAATTACTTTATTAAGCAAAAGCATTTACTGTTAACTGTTTAAAGTACTTTTTCAACCCCTGGCAGGTTGAGAATCCCTGATCTAAAGGGTTTATCTATGTGCATTGTAACACATTTAGTCCTGTTTCCTGTCATACTTTGTAGGAATGAAGGCGCTCTAATATACACCCCGTTGATTAATCATTCAAAATACCTAATCATATCTCGATAGGTAATGAACTGGGATGAATGTCAAGGGAATATCTCGTGTTTTCCAAGTACTGTATAAAGGAACCTACCAAGTCAACCCAAGAAACTTCACCCCATGAACGATTGGGATTGACCTGTTAAAAAGATCGTTTATTCATTCAAGCATATCGGATTATAACAAGCTCTTGATGGTGGATTATTGGAATTATCATTTAGCCGTCGAATATCAGCAGTAAAGTACTGTACTTGAAATCGACAGCAAAATCGCCTGGAATAAGCAACTTTATGTAATACAGCAGCAGTACTTTACATATTCATTAGCCGTTGTTTGGAGGGGGAAATTACAAGGAGGTTGTATAGGAGGAGGCGGCGCGGAGCGGAGAGACTGAAGTCGCCGCCGCCATGTTTGTAGGGGCAAGAGGGTGGCCCAGCCGGGATGCATATTTACACTCATTCACTTACGCTCTCTCTCTCTCTTCATAGATTTCCCAGAGAAAAATTAATTCGGCTGATTAATTTCTATTTCTATCATCTGAATAACCATTAAATAATGGAGAGAGAGAGAGAGAGAGAGAGAGAGAGAGAGAGAGAGAGAGGTTGTGAAGCCACAATAGAGTTCATTATAATCTTCAACACGTTGTTTGACATAATGAATACCAGGAACCTCAACGCAGGCAGCTACAAGTGTCCAATCCAACACAAGAATACTAAGGAAATTAAAGATTTTTTGGTATTCGCTGAATCATATATCAGATCATTGGTGTTTCCTGACGGTCAGCTAGTTATTAAATCTAATCGAAAGACTGGCTTTCTTGGGTTCCTCTTCTGCATACGTAGTTTGCAGTTTCTGTATGACAGCTTAATTGCTTCACCAAAGCCCTCCTTAAGGTTCTTGATGACTTACAAATTAAGTCAGGACCATATTGAATTGTTGTTTGGGTTAATAAGAAGCAAGGGAGGGTGGAATAACAATCCTACAGTGAGGCAATATTCTTCTGCTTACAAGAAGCTCTTTGTTCATAATGACTTAAGGGACACTACTCGAGGCAACTGCTTACCATTGGAGTCTGTTCCAATATTAACTGTATCTGGCAAGTGTAAGGTAAATGCTAAGATTAATTCTCTTCAGTTGATAAATGATTCTGTCCTGAAAAGAAATGTATTGGATGATGTGGGTAATGAGGAGACAGAGGATTATGTCTACGTTCCAAGCCATACCCACATCTCTAAGTGTGTAGACAAAATAGTTGTATACATTGCAGAATTTGTGGCTCATAAATTGATGAAGTCATTACATTGTGAGCCATGCATTGATTTCCTAAGCTCAGACCAAAGTGATAACAACCATATACACTCACTTATCAAACTAAAGGATAAAGGAAACTTGGTGTATCCCTCTGATGATATCATTGACATTTGCATCACGACAGAAAAACTGTTTAGACAGAGAGGGTCATGTAACAATTCCAAGAGGGTGGGTTTCTGTCAGTTAATAACATCAGTGCTAGAATATTACACACAAAAACATATTCCCCACCTTAGCCAGACACATGTACGACACAGAGCCCATGGATAACCACTTGCATCTATTGATAAAGGCAGTAGCTGAAACATATTTGCAAGTGAGGTACAGATATGATGCAAAGCAGGTAACTCAAAAGCTGGGAGCTAACTGTAAGGTGAAGAGTCGCCAGGTATATACTAAGCTGATTCATTTCAGTGGTCAGTAAGGTTGAAATACTCCATTCCTTTTCTTCATAGTTTGCAGTATATGTATGATGTATATACGACTTGTGTATCTACTTGTGTACCGGCTATCTTATCAACATAACTTTGTACAATTGAGAGGAAATTGATGTTTTACTGTACTTTTTACGACTGATTGTATGATACAAAATGTGTTTTTTATTCATATTTAGGACAGCAATAAGTTAATCTTTAATAAAAAGTGGCACAGTTCATGCTGACTTTCAATTAAACTGTTGGTGAGGGACGTGGAGATGGTAAATTTATGGTAAGGTTTGGTAGCGCGGTCAGTCTTTTGCCCTCATTGGGCGTTGGCTCCTGCCACCAGACTGGGCTTCACTCTTCTCCGCGCTCTCCTTAGCGCGCGTCGTCTCCTCCTATACAACCTCCTTGGGAAATTACAGCCTAAACTTCCCACTTTCTGTATCAAGAATAGGGGAGGGGGAGAGAGAGGTTGGCTGGAAGTAGATGTAGCCATTTTAGCGAATTCTGTACCATCGGCGTTTTAATTTTCTGCTGATGTTTGTGAGAATTGTTTGAGTAATTCGAACTACCAGCGATCATATTTAACACACAAGGAAACTAACACTCTACATTCCCATTTCCCCCCAATAAAACATACATAACAATAGTAAGAGAGATGATAATAATAATAATAATAATGGTGCGCCGATGAAAAAAGCTCAACTGGCCACCATGATGTTCAGTACTGCCTGCCTGGTGGTGGTGGTGGTGTTTGTGGAGTGGATCAATGGCCGTCAGTGACTATCGTGTCGGCAGTCTACGGTCAACACACACCCAGGTTCCACTCCATCCACCAACAACAACACACGTACAGTACCATGCCAGTGAGTCAATAATTATTCATACCTATCATGGGTTTATAAGCATGGTATGATGAGGTGTGTGTGTGTGTGTGTGATGGGGTCATGGATTTATTAGTATGGTATGGGATGTTATGTGATGGGGGGTCATGGGTTTATATGCATGGTATGGGAAGTTAATTAATGGGTTTATCAGTATGGTATGTGGGGTTTATATGGGTGTATGGGAGGTGTGTGATGGGGCCATGGGTTTATTAGTATGGTATGAGGGGTTTATATGGGTGTATGGGGGTGTGTGTGTGATGGGGTCATGGGTTTATCAGTATGGTATGAGGGGTTTATATGGGTGTATGGGGGTGTGTGTGTGATGGGGAGTTGGGGACATATGTGAGGGGAAGGGAAGGAAGGTGCAGTTTTTGGCGGTAAATTATTTGGCGCCCGATTCACCCGCCGTGTGTTAACGTTATTTTTTCATCACTCATAATATATATATTTACGTACGGCATGGCACGGTGACGTCATTGGATTTATAGCCCATGAGAGAAATTTATGGGGATTAATCTGAAGTGTTTAAAGACAAAATATAATATGAATGGAAAGTGGATATATAATAGTGAAAAAGGAGATATTATTATATGCCACATTCCTGTTTTATAATATTACGTACAGAATAAAATCTACACACACACACATGTACACAATTTCATAGCATGCCAGTGTGTCACTAGGATAAATAATTATAACGTAAGATATTTTATTTATTATAGGAGAATCTGTACACGAAACTAGAAATTTATGATCAGTCGGCAAAACAAGTATTGGAACCAAACTTACATAAAAATGAATTATAATTATCCATAGGGAAGGGTCTAATACTTTTTTTGCTTACTGTACCTACCATTGTCAAGGTCTTTCACAATACAGTATATTATATGAGCCGATTCCACAGTGGCTTTGGTTTGTTATGATGCTCCCCAACCAACCACACTTGTCAGTCTTAATTAATTATATCCAACAACAAACTCGGTATCCATATCCACAAAATCTGTCAGGTATAGTTCCATTATTACCATAGTTTGTTAGGATGCTCCTCAATCACACTGTCAGGTAGTTCCATTATTACTATAGTTTGTTAGGATGCTCCCCAACCACACGTACTGTCAGGTAGTTCCATTATTACCATAGTTTGTTAGGATGCTCCCCAAGCACACTGTCAGGTAGTTCCATTATTACCATAGTTTGTTAGGATGCTCCCCAACCACACTGTCAGGTAGTTCCATTATTACTATAGTTTGTTAGGATGCTCCCCAACCACACTGTCAGGTAGTTCCATTATTACCATAGTTTGTTAGGATGCTCCCCAACCACACTGTCAGGTAGTTCCATTATTACCATAGTTTGTTAGGATGCTCCCCAACCACACTGTCAGGTAGTTCCATTATTTCCATAGTTTGTTAGGATGCTCCCCAATCACACTGTCAGGTAGTTCCATTAATACCATAGTTTGTTAGGATGCTCCCCAACCACACTGTCAGGTAGTTCCATTATTACCATAGTTTCATAGTGGAGTCATCAAATTCATCCAATAATTCACTCATGAGTTATTTACACAGTGATCAGTTTCTTTTGTTATGGTGCTTGCAAACCAAAACAAACCACTGTGTGTGTGTGTATTATTGTGTGCTTAGAATTATTTCCCTCGGGGTGTAAATTATGGGAAATTGGGAAGGGTTAGAGAATAGTTATATAGGAAACATTGGTACATAGTTGTTTTGTTATCTGTGGCGTTCTAACATTATTATTATTATTATTACCGTATAGCCGTTGTTGTTAGTTAAGCTATTATTATTATTATTATGTTTATTATTATCATTATGTTTATTATTATCATTATGTTTATTATTATCATTATTATTATCCCCCTATTATTTTCCCGGCTAGTTTGCGTTTTAGTCCACTCCGTTTATTTCCCGCCAATTTGCGTTCTTATTAATTGTGCAACTATGTATATTTCCCGCCAATTTGAGATCCCATTCATTGTGTGTCTTGTTATTTTCCCGCCAATTTGAGTTCATGTTCATTGTGCATATATTTGTTTTTATTTTTGTGTTTGGTATTTCCCGCCAATTGAGTTCGCATTCATTGTAAATCTACGTTTTTCTCACGCCAATTTTAGTTCCTATTCATTGTGCATCTCTTTGTTTTTTTATGTTTTTTGAAATTCCCGCCAATTTGAGTTCCCATTCATTGTGTGTCTGTTGTTTTTCGCCGCCAATTTGAGTTCTTATTCATTGTGCGTCTGTTTTATTTTTGTATTTCCCGCCAATTTTAGTTTCCTATTCATTGTTCGTCTGTTTTTATTTCCCGCCAATTTGAGTTGCTGGCCATAGTGCAACTCTTATTATATTTTTTCCCGCCAATTTGATTTCCATTCATTATGCATCTACGTTTTTTTCCCGCCAATTTGAGTTTCCATTCATTATGCGTCTGATTATTTCCCGCCAATTGGAGTTCCATTCATTATGCGTCTGATTTTATTTCCCGCCAATTTGAGTTTCTATTCATTATACATCTACGTTTTTTTCCCGCCAATTTGAGTTCCTATTCATTATACATCTACGTTTTTTCCCCGCCGATTTGAGTTCCCATTCATTGTTCGTCTGTTTTTATTTCCCGCCAATTTGAGTTTCCATTCATTATGCGTCTGATTTTATTTCCCGCCAATTTGAGTTCCCATTCATTGTTCGTCTGTTTTTATTTCCCGCCAATTTGAGTTCCCATTCATTATGCGTCTGATTTTTTTCCCGCAAATTGGAGTTCCCATTCATTGTTCGTTGTTTTTATTTCCCGCCAATTTGAGTTCCTGCTGGCCATTGTTCATCTCTTGTTATTTTTTTTTCCCGCCACCGTGTTATTTTCCTTGGTTCTCCCACCCATGCACGAGGGAGATTAGGGCCAGCATTCAGAAGGGTATTTAGGGGATTACCGAACCAGCAGGGAACTAGAAGGGGAAGGGGAAGGAAGGTGTAGGTGTGTGTATGTATGAGAGAGAGAGGGAGGGGAGGGGGGGGGGGTAGGGGGGAAGGGAATGGATAAGTGGAGGAAAGGAAAATCGAAGGAATGAAGGGAGATAGAATATGGAGTAAGTAGAAGAAGAAATGATGAAGAAAATAAGGGAAAATGGAGAGAGAGAGAGAGAGAGAGAGAGAGAGAGAGAGAGAGAGAGAGAGAGAGAGAGAGAGAGACGGGATAAGAGAGAGAGACGGGATAAGAGAGAGAGAGAGGGGGGGGGGGAGTGAAAGAAGGGAGAGAAATACGGAATGAGAGAGAGTAGGAGGAGGTGGAGGAGAAAGAAGCTAGGGAGAGAAAAAAAAGGATAAGAGAGAAAATGGGGTAGGGAGGAGAGAAGGTAATTTGTTGGAGCTTGTTGTGGGGATCTTGTCAGAGAGAGAGAGAGAGAGAGAGGAGGGGGGGGGGAGAGTTGGAGGTAGGTAGGTACTGCTGTAATGAGGTTCGAGGAATGAAGGGAGAAAAAGGAGAGTGGAAGAGAGAGAGGAAAGGGATGGATGGAGGAGGGTGGAAGAGAGAGGGAAGGGATGGAGGAGGAGAGAGAAACAGGAGGGTGGAAGAGAGAGAGAGGGAAGGGATGGAAGGAGGAGGGAAGGGAAGGGAAATTCATTCTTCTTTTTTTTACTCTCTCTTATCCCGTTTTTTTCTCCTTTTTCTCTCCTTTTTCTCTCTCTCTCTCTCTCTCTCTCTCTCTCTCTCTCTCTCTCTCTCTCTCTCTCTCTCTCTCTCTCTCTCTCTGCCTTTCTCACTAACCAACCCTGAAGCCAAACATATTGCCTCTTAGTCGCTCCTCCTTCCCCTCTTTCCTTCCTTCCTTCCCTCCTACCCTCCCTTCCCCTCTTTCCTTCCTTCCTTCCCTCCCTCCCTTCCCCTCTTTCCTTCCTTCCTTCCCTCCTACCCTCCCTTCCCCTCTTTCCTTCCTTCCTACCCTCCCTTCCCCTCTTTCCTTCCTTCCTACCCTCCCTTCCCCTCTTTCCTTCCTTCCCTCCCTTCCCTTTTTCTTCCTTCCCTCCCCCCCCTTCCCCTCTTTCCTTCCTTCCTTCCCTCCCTTCCCCTCTTTCCTTCCCTCCCTTCCCCTCTTTCCTTCCTTCCTACACTCCTTCCCCTTTTTCCTTCCTTCCCTCCCATCTGTTTTCCTTCCTTCCTTCCCTCCCTCCCTTCCCCTCTTTCCTTCCTTCCTTCCTACCCTTCCTTCCTTCTTTCCTTCCCTCCCCTCCCTTCCCCTCTTTCCTTCCCTCCCTCCCCTTCCCCTCTTTCCTTCCCTCCCTCCCTTCCCCTCTTTCCTTCCTTCCTTCCCTCCCTTCCCCTCTTTCCTTCCTTCCTACCCTCCTTCCCCTTTTTCCTTCCTTCCCTCCCATCTGTTTTCCTTCCTTCCTTCCCTCCCCTCCCTTCCCCTCTTTCCTTCCTTCCTTCCTACCCTTCCTTCCTTTTTTCCTTCCCTCCCTTCCTTCTTTCCTTCCTCCCTCCCTTCCCATCTTTTCTCCCTTTCTTCCTACCCTCCCTTCCTTTTTTTCCTTCCCTCCTTCCCTTAATTCCTACCTTCCTTTTTTTTCTTTCCTTTCCTTATTCTCTTTCTTTCCTTCCTTCCTTCCTTTTTTTTTCTTCCTTCCTTTTATTCTACCTCTTTCCTTCCTTTCCTTCCTCCTTTCCTTCTTTCCTTCCTTCCTTCCCTTATTTCTTCCTTTCTCTTCCTTCCTTCGTCCTTTTCTTTCCTTTCCCCTTCCTTCCTTCCTTTTTTTGTATCCTTCATCTTCCTTGTTTTGTATATCCCCATTCTTCCATTTCCTTTCATCCTTTCTTTCCTCCTCCCTTCTTCCATCTTATTTATCTTCCCATCTCTCCATCCTTCCTTCCTTCCTTCTCTTCCTTATATTCTTAACCCATTTCCTTCATTTTATCTCCTTCCTTCCTTTCCTTTCCTTTCCAACTTTCCTTTCCTTTCAATTTTCCCTTCCTTCTTATCATCCTAGCTTTATTCCCTTCCATCCTTGCTTCCTCTCTCTTTATCCATCCTTTCCTTCCACTAACAATAATATAATAATTTACTTTTGCTGTATCGATAATTAGGTAACCTCTTAAATCCTTTTGTATTTATTTGTATTTATTTATATCATTTGTTTTTCTTCCTTCCTTCCTTCAGTTCTACCTTCT